>JAMZRA010000008.1:7206122-7234464 GCA_024499935.1 Tyrophagus putrescentiae
GAACATTGCAAAAGATATTTGTAAATGAAAACCGGTAACATTCTGCTGCTGTTGTTGTTATAAAAGGCCACTGTAAAAATAAACCTAACATTTGCGAAGCTGGGTTTAAAAACTGAAAAATTCTAAAAAAGTTTTTAGAATAAAAGTATCGTTTATTGGTCGTTTGGGTGGAAAAAACAGTGACATGAAAAAAAGTTACAGTTTAAAAAAGCGGGAAAAATAAGAATAGTATCAAGGGGAAGGTGTGGACAAAAAAGGAGAGGATAATACTTGAAAACACACAACCAAAAAAAAAAGATGTTTGAAAGTGGCGGCAGTGGGAAAAACAGCTTACTGATTTTGATTAAATGTTTAGAGAAAGAAGAAAAAAAGTGCCGACTTTTATCAGGAAAAACACAGACCGTTTGAGAAATTCAGCGCCTACGTTTTTACCCAGTCCCCTTTTTAGTTCTTTGGCCTTTCAACGTCGCCTCCTTCTTCCTCTTCTTCGCCCCTGCTTCCGCTTGAACTCCTCAATGTAGCTGTCACACTTTGGACCCAGGTTTCGATAGGGTTCCCGGTACATTCACTCATTGGCCAGTCCACCACTTGACCTGAAGTCGGCTTGGCCACCCGTTGGCCGTCGCTGGCGGACGGTCATCATGCGAATGCCCAAAGATGGAGCCCGAAAGTACTTGGTGCTGCCACTGCGGCGTCGAATGGAGGTCGGCGAGTGATGAAGATGAAGAGGTGTGGAGTTTTTGGAGGAGTTGGAAATGGTTAGCATATTGCTGTTTTTGGCAGGTTTTTAGTGGTGGCATTAGAGGTTTTAGATTGATGGAGGAGGTGTTGTTCTGTGGCGACCGTGGTGGGAATCTTTTGTCTTTTGTGCTGTGTGGCTTCATGCTGAACGACAATTTCGGGGTGCTGGCTGTTGCTGCTTTCTGCTGCGAGGAGGTGTTGAAACTGAAGCTGACACTGAGGGGCTGCTGGGCATTGTGGCGCTTTTTATAAATGAGGAGTTTTAGATGATAATGTGGTGAAGCTGATCACTGAGAAAGGAGTGAGGAAGTTGTCTCGGAGATAAATTAGTTGGCCAGTGTGTGTGTGTGCTACTGTGGAGTGCGCACTCTGTGTGTTTACCGTCGCTGGCCAACGGACACCTTTTGGTGCCTGTCTGCCTGCCAAGCATTGGCCTGAGCGCTGAGCACACTTCTCTGCTCACTTCTCTTTTCGCTCTCTCGTTCATTCATCTCCACCGAGCAACTCAGTGCGGGTAAAAAAGCCGGCCAGTCAGTCCAGGCAACAGCCAGACAGCTAGTGCTCCTCGTCTGCTCTTTGGAATACGCAGTGTGTAAGACAGGCAGTTTTTGTGAGCACTAGTGTGCACCATCAGTCGCGGCGGCGGCGGCAGCAGCAGCAGCAGCAAATGCGCGCGAAAATGCTCTTTTCTTACTGCTGCTGCTGCTGCCTCAGTTGCACTGAAGGGAGAAAAAAGTGGAAGCAGACTGTTTGGCAACAGCAACAACAACAAGAAAAACATCAGCCGCAGCACCTTTCTCCAGTCAAGAGGCTCATAAAAGATAGATAACAGAGAGAAAGCAGGCGATTTAAGTCAACCACTGTCGCACTGCAGCAACAAGTGGTTTTTGTTAATTGACGACTCTATTAGCTGGAAAACACATTTTTATTTTAATATCTGAAACAAAAATGGTCATCTAAAATCTACTCAGTGCACTGATTTCTCGGCAACAGCATCGGTATTGTACTACTTAGCAACACATTTACAAGATAACTTCTAGTGAACTGAACGCGGAACACACTTTTCTGTGATTTGACTAGGTAAAACGTTTTGATGCATTTTACTAAAACCGGCAATCATCTTTGTTGCAAGTATGGAACAGCCGCAGCACAACAACAAAATTAGGTGAGTTGTTTTTACTTTTTTCAGGTGACAAATAAAAGACAGTTGTTGCTGTGACACATCTGAATCAGTTGAAAAAGTTTAAGATACAAAAAATAGATCACTGAGAAATATAGATCATCGTCAGGACAGATGCGGAAGATTGTTGTGCTACTTTATTGTCGGTGATATTCACCTTTTTTATTAACTAAAACGGTTATCAACTGTACTTTTTGTTTGTTTATCAGCAAGTAGATCAAACTCACTTTTTGCTGAAAAAAATAAAGTTACGCAGTTCAGCGCTTCCTTTAGAGCAGCAAAAGTGCTTTTGACGCACAACAATGCAAATGCACATTGAGAACAATCAATGGCTAGCTTCCGTTCACACAAAAGTGCAATCATTGATTGAAATGAAGAACGCAGCAGCAACAGAAAGCACCGACAAAACACAAAAAGACTTTATTTTTAGCTGATACACAGAAACTGATTTTTGTGCTTTTTAGCCGAAAATTAATCCAGTATAATTTTATTTACAGCCAGCCAACTTTAAATTTTTAGTTAGCAAACTTAAGTTAACTTTGTGGCTTTTGCTCTTTTTTGAGATTTTATACACAAAAGAAGTCCAAACTTACACAATGACACTGAACACAACAACAAGAAAACCATAGTTTTGTACGGAAACAATCAACTAGGGCGTCCTCGTCTACAACGAGAGTTAACCTCGAGAGATACTAGCTCAAAACTTGACACCAATCCGCCGCCGTGGAAGCACGAGGCAAAAGCTTGCAATGGTAACTCACCTTATTTTTAAACCTAAAATTATCTCTTCTTTTTTAGGCGACTTTAATCCGCACGTCTCCTGCAACACTCCCGCAATGTCCACCATTCTTCAGGGCGACCTGGCGCTGTTTGCCCAACAGGGCCAGTACTTGTAATGAACTACACCGCCAGTCGCCGTGTTCACCTCAACGGCGACCTTCAAACCCGGCGCTATGAAATTCGATCCTCCCAGCCCTTAGGTTATCATGGAAAGGTATGTTCCACGTTTTACTCCCGGGCGATGCCTATGGCATGAAAACGGCGTCGTCGGGCATGGGCTCAATAGGAAGAGCATAACTGACACGAGGCTTGTTCCACAACAGTCGAAACGGTTCCACCGGCGACTGTGAAGCTGAGACTTCAGATTTCACCTTTATGGTGTAGAGATGGAACAGCTCAAGTTGCATTCTTCTTCGACGACGCCTACAGTCGCCCCTTTCCCCTGCTGAACGGAAGTGGCCTCAACCCTGGCCATCAAATTCGATTTCAGCTCGGTGTGGGATTGGAAGCATTTGGACAGGCGATGCCATCAGAGTTTGAACGGCTCCGCTGGAGCTGTCCCGCCTATGTGATTGACTATGTGCGGGTTTATGAGAAAGTGGTTGAAGAAAAAGAGGATAACGTGACCGATTTGGCAAATTGTGATGTCCAACTGGGCACCGGAAGCGATGTTGAAGATGAGAAGAAGTTAGAGATTGTTTGTAAGAAGTCGATGGAGAAGATGGAGAAACGGGCAAAGATTGTCATCAAAGAAGATCAAGGTGATCAGAAGATTAAGGGCGGTGATAGTTCAAGTAATAATACTCTTTATTCATCGCCGGTGTTTTTACTTTTTGTTCACTTTCTGCTTCTACAACTTCTACTTCTTTAGCGACAAATAATTCCTCCTCTTCAATGGCCGACTTTTTTGGAAGCTCAAAGTTTACCTTTAGTAAGTGTGATTGTTTGCTGATTTGTTATAAACTTTTGTCTAATCTTTTAATGTTTTTCGTAAGCCTGCGCCCTCCTCCTCATCTTCATCATTCTCATCGTCTACCTGATCATTCAAGTTAAAAAGGTTCAGCAAAAAAATAACTTGAATGTGAATTCAAATTCCGTAAATCCAAACGGTTTCAACGATGACCTCTACTGCAGCCCAACTGACTACTACGAGATTCCCAGCTACGACGAGCAGGTGTCATTTCCCTTTCCCGCTGCAGAGTATGAAAACTCCAAACCAGAAATGACTAAACCTTCAAATCAACCACATCAGGCAATCACCCCCAGAGTTTCCAATGAATATGTGCCAATCAAGGAGTAAAAAGGAGTAATAAAAGTTCCATTTTGTATTTTGTATTTTATGTTTTTATTCCCCGTCACCTTCGTAAACATTTTTAACTTTTTTGTTCTTTATCACCTGCGCATAAATGTCTTCTAGTGTTTTTTCTTGAACTGGTTTGTTTTTATCATTCGAATTGTTCTCTTCTTTACTCTGTTGATGGCCATAAATTTGGTGATTATTATTATCAGTTTCAGATCGGTCAGCCAGAACCTCTCCAAAATCCTCATAATCATCGCCCAGCGCCTCATAGGTGTTATCACTCTCTCCATTTGCCTCCACCTCATTCTGACCACCAAAAATGCTCAGCAGCTTTTGGTCAGAAGAAAGTTGCCTGCGAAGGGACCAAATTTTGTACAGTAAGAAAGCGATCAAAATGATGATGGCAATGTTTACTGCCAGACAGATTAAGGTTTCTAAAAAAAGTAAAAATTTTTTAAAAATTGTTTAATTTTCAAAAAGGGACTTACTTCTCAGCCGATAAACCTTTCCAAAGAAGGTTGTTCTTCTCGCCGATTGGCAAATTTCCTCGACGACGCTCCACTTGTAGCTTTTTTGTACAAGCATTTTTCGGTCGCTACACTTTATCATTTGATGACTTTCATTTTTAAGGTTTTCAACCTTTTCATAAAATCTCACATAGTCAATGATAAAGGCGGGGCACTTCCAGTCCAGTTCATCGCCTGATCTAGCGGTTTTATCAACAAGACTGCTTGATGACGCCTCATGAGAGAGCATCTTCTCTTCAAACAACAGCCCGCCGATGCCCGTTTGCAGCACAATCTGGTGATCGGCTGGCTGTAGCCGAGATTTCATAAACTCTAACAAAAAGGTCAAAGAAGTTTTAATTAAAAAAATTTACAAAAGTAGTATTCACCCTTACCAGAGAAGACTATGACCTCCGAGTAGTGATCATCAAAGAAGAAGCGAACTCCACTGGCGTCCCACTCCATTCCGTAAATGTGAAAACGGTGCAGGTACTCATCCGCCTGACTCAGCTCGCCCACCACCAGCTCGTCGTCAATTAAAACTGGTGCATTGTTTTCATCCTGATTATCATCACCACCACCACTTGAAGCATTCACCACCTGAACATCTCGGTAGATCGACCCATCCTGGTTGTTGGAGGCAAAGTTCAGCTGTCCATTTTTAGGCAGCATTTCTTTGGAATTTTTCGTTAGCAGTCTCGTTTGAATTTGCCAGCCGACCGGTTGTACGGCTCGAACTTCGTAACGACCGTGGCCAAAACTGCGAGTTGAGGTGATAATCGCTCCAGTAAAGTGCCGCCTATCAACCAAAAAATCCTCCTCAAAGTGAGTGCTCAGCACGAGAAAGTGGTGATCAAGTTTAGAGTTTTTCCTATTTGAGCAGTACATTTTGTTGCTGCTGCTGGTTGTACGGTTATCTTCCTCTTGTGCTGTACACAAAGTAATCGGCTCATCGCTGACGTTCCAATTAGCGGCAAAGACTTTTTCGTTGTCAAAGCGATCCTCAAAAACGAGCTTCCAGGTGTTGTTGTGTTGGGTGGAGTAGCAGTTGATTGAATTTGAGTTTGTGGCATTGTTTTGAAAGTTGTTATCTGAAAGTTTTAAAGTTGAGTTGTTTGCAAACGCAGTGAGAAAAATTTGAAACAGCAAAAGAAGAGTTTGTTTACTAAACATTATTTTTGAAAGCATTTTTGGGTTGTGAATGTGCTGAATGTAAAGTGAATTGAAAAAAAACTGTTTTGTTTGTGTATCTCTAAACTGAATTGTGTGATTAGAAAAAAATGCAACGGAAATTGCAGACAGGATACTTTGGTTGCCTTCAAAGAATTTTTGTATTCATCGTTCAATTTTCCGTTTTTATTGCGATATTAGCGTTTTTAGTAAAAAGCAATGAATTACAAATGTTTAATTTTTTCCAGTTATGTAATTGCTTGTTTTCACATTAAAATTAAAAACTGATAAAAATGAAAAAATCCTCAAAGTGGTACAATAAACAACAAACATTATCTAACATGCAAAAATAATTAAAACTTGCACAATTTAGATAACAAAAAATAGCGGATTTTTTATAACCCAGCATCATAAACTTAACCTTGACTCAGTTTGCGTCAGTTGGAAAGCGCAAAGTCACCGTTGTTTATCAGCAGCAACAGCTGTTTCTGAGAATTGAGTCAAACTAAATCTTTTTAATTTTTGTTTCTGGTAATATCAATTTTACACCATCTTATTTAGGCAGCAGCAATTGACCAGCAGTTTGTTTTCTTATTTTAAAAAAGCTCAAAAATGCGTTTTAAGAAAACCTTTTTCGTTTGTTTACTTCTTCAGCTGCTCACCTTTGAAGCCTCTTCCTCTGCTGAGCCAGTCTTTTTCCATCAAAACAACCTCTAAAAACTCCTCAACCATTTCCCTAATCGACCCAAACCCAAACCGACCCAAATCCTCAACTTTGATTAAATTCAGCATCAGGGGGCGTACATCGAGACGGTGGACCTCTACGCCAACAGCACCCTCTGGCGGTACGAGCTGAGCGACCGTACCGTCCTTGAGCTGTACATTCGGCCCCAAAACGAGTACACCAAGCAGTACTACCTAATCTGGTACGGAGGAGGTCCAAATGAAGGTCGAGAGGTGTGTTTTCATTACGGGAATGAAGAGGGAACCTACTGGTACCCGACTTATCACTCTTCGGTAAACGCCGAGTTTCCCCTTAATCCTCAGCGAAATGTTCCTCGATTTTCTTTAAGTTATCTCAACGACCCAAATGTGGTTCGAAACGAGTACTTCGACGCCGTAGAGCACCTTTTTGTCAACACCGACGGCATAGGGGTGATGCCGGAAATGAATCAACCTCTTTTTCTTCGAAGAGACCCAAACGGCGGTGATCCTCTGCTCTGTTTTTCCGTAGATTATGTTTGGCCGTACAATGCTCCGGAAAACCTGGCCAATGATCCGAGCTTGCTGGACATCAAGGTACATCTCTTTCAGGCGTCAACGATTCGAGATGCCGTGGATCAAGTAATCCATAAGTCAGGATTGATTAAGAGGCCTACTTCAATCCCTGATGAACCATGTTCCGTTCGCCCAGCTGGGTCAGCTGGAATCAGCCAGATGAGGTGATGAAGTATCCAAAAATTCTAAGGGATCATGGATATACTTCAGGAGAGATTCTCGTTGATGAAAACCTCGTTCCAGGACTCAATCCAACTTCCGCTTTTGACCGCCTAGTAGAGGAGATTCACTCCAACGGCTTTCGGGTAAAGTTTGCCAAGCTCCCCATTGTGGACCGAACCGGAAATTCCATCACGCAGTACTACTTTACCCGACTTCAGTCTTCGGGAATTCGAACCTCTTGGGTCGATTTCAGCAATGAGGTGGCCCGAGAGTGGTACCTCCTACTGCTTCGTCGCCTTCAACTGGACAATGGCGTCGACGCCTTTGCAATGATGGGCACCGTTGAAGCGGAAACTGTGATGATCAACAACAGCCAACAGTACCCTCAACCTTCCGATCGTACAGTGGCTCACTTTGAACTCCTCGCCCCACTTTCCACCTCCAGTTCCGCCTATCAGGCGTTTCGAACTCAACATTTACCCGTCTTTTTGCAGCTAACTTCCAGTCCGACCACAGTTGAGCAGTACCTCAAATCGTTGATTCCTTCAATTTTAGCGTTATCAATTGGAGGATATTCCTGGTTATCTCCAAAGCCGATTGGACTACCAAATCCAAGCGAGGAGCTTTACATTCGTTGGATTCAGGCGGTGGCTTTCCTCCCTCATTTTGCCTTCTACACCCATCCCTGGCAGTACAGTGACCGGGTTAATGAAATTACGCTACAGTTTGTCCGCCTTCACCAGGCCTACGGAGACCTGTATGTAGATTTAGCTAAAGAAAGAATTACCAAAGGAACGCCCATCATCCGCCCCCTCTGGTACACGGAGCCCTTCAATCCGAACACTTTCTGGTCAATGATCAATTTATGGTCGGTGATAAATTGGTGGTGGCGCCCATTCTGGAGTCTGGAAAAAGGTCGAGAACCGTCTTTCTGCCCAATGGAATATGGTATGATCCAAATGGAAATCGTTATGTAGGGGCGGGTCATTTTACCGTCTCGGCTGAGCTGGAAGAGTTGCTGTATTTTAAAAAAGTTTAAAGTTGTGGAATGTAGGTGAATATTTTTTAGTTTTATTGTGAAATTGAAATAAAATGCTGTTTTGTTCAGTTGTTGTATTAAAAAAATTGATTTTTGTTTTCAAAGTTTTGTCCCGGTACAAAACCGGTTGACAAAAGCTTTGATGTTAATAATTAATGTTGGCAATCTTGTTTTTTGGTTTTATTAATAAATTGAGTTTTGAAAATTAATATTTTTTTGCAAATCAATAATGGTTTTTGTTTAGACGTGGTAACATTGTTGAAGCTAATGTGTTTTAGCTGAACAAAACTTAAACTTTTAATTTACAAAAAAATATTGTTTTTAAAATCAATTTTTTAGTTTAAAAATGTTAGCTAAAACACGCAAATTTTTCAATTTGTGGCACAATTTAGAATGGTACACAAACACCGTTTGTCGCATTTCTCAAATTCAAAATCAAACACAGAGAAAACTAATTCGACGTTGGGTAATTTCACCCTTGTTTGTTTTCCTCTCAGCATGCACCGTACACTTTTTATACCTTTCATTTTTTGGCGAGTTAAGTCTTTTTTGGACCGTCGTCCTTCACAACTGCATGATGTACTTTGGCGTGCCAACGCGCCTAAACCTTATCAACGTCACTTTTGTTCTTCACACATTGGCCTGTTTTTACAGGATGATCTTTTGTGACCACTTTGAATATCGGAACATGGAACCAGTCCTAATTACTCAAAGACTGCTTTTCCAACATCAGTCAGCAACTTACAATTTCCATTACTTTTCTCAACTTTAATGACTTGCAAAGGAAAACGCGAGAATATTCTCGAGTTTGTCCAAATTAAAGCGAAAAAGTTCCTCCAATCGTTGCGCTACTTTTGCGCCATTGTACTGCTGAACAATCTTCAGTTCAATGGAATGCAGTGTGTACTTTGCCCTTACATGGAAAATTTTCTGAGTTGGAACTCCGTGGACTGCTCTCTATGGACTCTTTCAATCACTTTCACTAATATTTTTATGTTCCTCTTTGCCATGTGGCCATTTGATGCCGTCATTGTGTACACCTTACTGTGGTGATCTCATCCGCTGAGAGTTGGCCAATGGATATATACTCCTTATCAGCATAGGGAGTTTCCCTTCCGTTCTTCAAGTTGACCACTCTTTACGTTTCACACGGCACTTTGTTGGCAAATCTTCTGGAGACGGCTTCTTCGCTCACTTTTTCGTCCTGATGGCGTTGTCATTCCCTAATTCAAAATTTTATGGAACTCGTTTTAGGCCGCTATTCTCTTATTTGGAAGCTTCATCTTTGCCAAGTCCTTTTCTGAATTATTGTGTGATTGTCAGTTTCACCTAGTGGCGGCCAATTACAGTCGTCGGCTGCACTCTTGTGCCTCCTTTTGCTGAAAATTAACTATCATCAACCGAAAAAGAGGGAGTTTGTGGAAAATAAAATGGTGTTATATAATCAGCTAAAACTGCAGCACTACATTGAAAAGTTCCACCAGTGTCCAACGGCTCGGTACGGTATTACCTATGGGAAGATTGCCCTCATTTCTTTCAACTCCTTTGGAGAGGTTTGTTGTGTTTATTTTAAAGTTTTAATTTTTACAAAATATCAACTTTGTTTGTTTGTTTGGTTGCAGTTTTTACTTCTTTACGCACAACTGATCATGTACTGGTACCGCTTTATTATTGCCGAGTAATTTTGAAAAAAAACAAAATTACAAATGCCTTGATGCAAATCAATTTGAAGCTGCATTTTTCCTGGAAATGGTCTTTTATTTAAATATCGCCTGTTGCTAACCTCAAAAACTTAGACAGTGCATAAATAGTGCAAAAGTTCGCCCTCTATCACGAGATCATGTTTCCAGTTTCAAGTTTGATGAGCAGTGAACGATTAGCACTTACAAAAGGCACAAAGTCTGAGAAAGAGAAAAAGAAATTGTGCTCATTTGATGTGACAGCGGCAACACTCAACAAAATTTGATAAAAGTGATACCTGATGAGCAGCAGGTGTGCAGAAGAAGAAGAGGAGGAAATTGAAATTGAAAGTCAAAGTGAAAGTACAAGTTGGGTACTGTTGAACACTCTCAAACATTCTAGTGAAAGAAAGTACTTTCCAGTCGTGAAGAGAAAAAGAGAGAGAAAGAGAAAGTCTAATTAATTCAGCCAGATACATCTGCTGCCGATGCTATTGCACAACGAGGGTTCTTATTTTCAAGAAAAAGCTTTTTCCGCTATAAAAGCGTGAAACACTCTCTGCTGCAGCAGCAATCAGATATTTATTTTATTTATCAAACATAAACAAACACTCGTCTTCATCAGGAGAAAACATGTTTTCTAAACTGATTTTGATAGTTGCGACGGCAGTAATTTTGCTTGCCAAAACAGCCTACTCAAAACCGACTAACAGCAGCTCCGAGTGGAAGTGCACCCCCGGTGACAAGGACAAGATCGACGCGGTGATCGCCCAGATCATGACCTACAACTGGCACGGCCGCAACTTTCCGCGCAATCAACAGGAACTGAAACCGTATTGCCGGTAAGCGGAAAAAAGATCTTTTTTTTCAATCAAAAAACTTTCTAATTTTAACCTCTTTTTTAGAGAAACAATGACCCTCCTTGGTCGGGCCGACGACTACAAGGTCCAATGCTTAAAGGCCGAAGCTAAACAGTTTGTCTCGCTTTTCCTCTACTCCGTCCGCCAGTCCTTCAACTCCTACTGCCGTCACCCTGGTGGGCAGAAAACGAGGGCCTTCTACCGATCGGCCAGCTGCTTCAACGCCGCTGTGCCCTCCTTCAACAGCTGTCGGCACATCTACTCAGACATTCTGACGGCCATCGAGACAAATCGAACCATCGAGTCGCATGATAAGCTGCCGCAGCTGTGTTGGTACGTTTTGGTGGAGTTTGGGAGTTTAAAATGTTAATTTTGGTTCATTTTTCAGTGGGTACTTCAAGTCACTGGAGTGCATCCGTGAACGGCTCTCCGCCAAGAGGGGCTGCAATGAGACGGACGGTGAAGTGATGACCGACTACCTGAATGGCGTCTACGAGGATGCCATCAATGCGATGTGCCACGACTACTCCGAAGACTCGGACCGGTGCGCCTCGGTGAAGCTGTTCACCATTGTAGGAAACAAAAATAGCACAAACTCCACTAGACCGTCGCACTTTAATCAGGCCGTCAATGTTTTTACAAATCTCTAATCAAGCTACTTAACTACTAGAGAATGTGTCCTCTTTTTGGATTTGTAATAAAGATTTACTGTTTATCTATTCCTAGAAAGATTAGTGCTGAAAAGTGATTTTTTTGATCTTGGAAACAGGGTTATTTTTGTCTTTAAATACTGGGTTTTTGCATATATAAAAGTGGAATCTTGTTAATAATTTTTTTAACTTACTGGAATTTTGTTTATTGTTAAATGCTTAAAAATTGTTTAAAATGATACTAAATTTGTTTTTATTCTTTTCCTAGTGTGTTTCGGTAATGTATGCAAAAATTCAAAAACAAAAAATTAATTATTTTTTAAATTTCAGAGCGCACAACAGTAATTGCTGATGACAGCAGTCCTTGTGGCGACTGGGAGCAGTACAAGGACGAGCACTGCTACAAACTCTTTGACGGTTTGCGATCGTACAGTGACGCGGAAAAAGTGTGCCAGTATAAACAACAGTTCAATGGTGTCGATTCACTACGCTGAAGAGCAAAGTTTCCTTAGCAATTACATCTTTACTAAAAAGAAAGTCGTTGACAATGTGTGGATTGGCGCAAAGTTTGTTGGAAATAAGCTTTTCCAGTGGGAGGACCACACACCGCTGGCGGGAGGTTACAGCAACTGGGCAGCAGGCAGTCCAAAAAACCATTCTGATTACTGCGTGCAGATGAATGGTGATCCGGATTCAGTGGGCAAGTGGGTCGATGAGCCGTGTGCTAGAAAAAATCTTGCCGTCTGTCAGCGATTGCCTCTGCCGTCTGTTCGTCTACTAGCTGAAGCGTTGATTGCGCTGAAACACAATCTACAGCAGACAGCAAGCGAGTTGGCTTATGCTAAAAAGGAGTTAACTCAAAACACAAACAATTTAGCTGAAACAAAGAAAGAATTGCTTGAAAAACTGAAAAAGGAGATCATTCCCCTTGGTTTCACTTACGTTCAACTGCCCAAAGACAAAGCGCCCAGTGAGCTGTGGCCCAGTATGACCTGGGCGGATATCTCCAAAGACTATGAGGGCGTCTTCTTCCGTGTTGTGGGCGGTGATGCGGCCAGCTTTGGACAGGTACAACACGGGAATGCTCCCAGATTGGGCACAGTTCACAGCACTTTTGGAGCAATAGATGATATTAAGAATTCTCTGAGTTCTCCTACAAACTTAACCATTCCAATGAGTGGCTGGAGTGACGGCATTCATAGCGGTAAAGATGGTGGCTCTAGCTTCTACTTTCTAAACTTCAAACTTACAAATATTGCCGAAGTACGACCAAAAAACATGGCCATCAAGGTTTACAAAAGAACAGCATAAAATGCTTTGGGTTGTTAGTAAGTTAACACTAGATTAGAGCTAAAACAAAGTTAAGAGTTAAAAGAAGTTTAAACATTAGCAATTACATTACAACACACCAAACTTTGCCACGTTTTACAAAGCAAATTACCTATTTTTAAACAAATTAAAAATAAAGTTGTTAATTTTTTTCAAAAAACATTAAAACAAAAGACGGCAGTGAAACGTATAGTGAAGATGAAATCAATGCAATGTGTTACGACTACTCAAAGGACTCGGACCGGTCAGGCCGTCATTTTGTTTTTTAATTAATAGAGAAAACTACTTAACTTCTTGAAAATGTGTCCCTACCTTTTTTGGATTTGTAATAAAAAAGTTTACTGTTTATCTATTTCTAGAAGGATTAGTGCTTGCTGTATTTTTGCCTCTTGGAAACAAAACTATTTTAGTTTTTGAACAAAGGTTTTTTGAATGTATAAAAGTTGAATCGTGTTTACTAAATTGTTCTTACTAACTTAAATTTTGTTAATTGTTTTAAAATTGTTAAAAAATGATTATTAAACTTGCAATTTTAATATTTTTTATAGTGTGTTTAGGTAAGTTATGCAAAAATTAAAAAACAAAAAATTAAAGTAGCGGCCGCCAGGCCGCTGGTGACGTGGCTTTGCTCACGCGAAGTTCGAAACCGTTGTGAATGCTTTATAAGCTGCTCCCTCTACCATTAAAAGTCAGTCTGGACTACGTCATGCTTGTAAATCTCTCCGCGCGCCGCGTTACCAAACCGCTTCTTTAATTATTTTTTTCATTTTAGAGCAAACAACGGTAACTGCCGGTGATTCACCTCCTTGTGGTGACTGGGAACAGTACAAGGACGAACACTGCTACAAACTTTTTGACGGTGTGCAGAGCTATAGTGATTCGGAAACAATTTGTCAGAAAAACAACGCCACTCTAGTGTCAATTCACTACGCTGAAAAACAAAACTTTTTAACAAATTACATTTTTACAAAAAAGAAAGTGGTTGACAATGTGTGGATCGGCGCCAAGTACATCGGTAACAAGCAGTTCCAGTGGGAGGACAAAAGCGTCCTGACCGGAAATGGGCATTATAGCAACTGGGCGCCGGGAAACCCAAAAAACTTGACTGATCATTGCGTTGAAATGCTGTCAGATGAAAACCTCCGCGGAAAATGGACAGATGAGCGATGTGAAAAGAAAAACATTGCCATTTGTCAGCGATTGCCAGAGATATCAATTCGATTGCTTGCTGAAACGATTGTTGAACTGAAACATAGTCTACAGCAAACAGCCAGTAAATTGGTAGAAACGGAAAGTAAACTAGAAAGAACGTTGAACCAAACTGCTAATACTATTAATAATAGTTTAGATGAAACAAAAAAAGAAGTTGCCCAGTTAAAAAAAGAGAACATTCCCATTGGTTTTATCTACGTTCAACTGCCCAAAGATAAAGCGCCCAGTGAGCTGTGGCCCAGTATGACCTGGGCGGATATCTCCAAAAACTATGAGGGCGTCTTCTTTCGAGTTGTTGGCGGTGATGCGGCCATCTTCGGACAAGTCCAACAGGCAAACGCTCCCAGATTGGGAACAGTTCACAACAGTTGGAATGACAAAAATATAATTAACACTCGACACGGTGCTCCCTATAATTTAACTGTTCCAGTGAGTGGTTGGAGTGAAGCCATTTTTACCGGTAGCGGTGCTGGACATGACGATCATTACATGAATTTTAAACTTACCGACACTGGCGAGGTGCGACCAAAAAACATGGCCATCAAGGTTTACAAGAGAACTGCATAAAATGTTTTGTGTTTAATAAAAATTATTTTTAGCTAATTTGAGTAGTCAACGTAAAAATCTAAAAGTTTTAACAACTACAACGTTGTAGTTAACTACAACACACCAAGCAGCGCTACGTTTTACACAACTAAATTATCATTTTTACACAAATCAAAATAATCTTTTAAAAACAATAAAACATTTAATAATTTTTTTAAAACACAAAAATAACAAAACATAATCATCAAACAATAAAAAATATTTTTTCATGTCAAATACTAATTAGTTTACTGAAAATTTAGTTTAATGTGCAACAGCACTTTCACCTTTTTCACTCCGGTTACGTACGGCAGTCCTGAATTTGCCGATTTATCAGAAGAAGTTCCATTGATTTTACTCACTGAATTGATGATTTGAGGCTTGATGATGGTTAGCGTCTAGGATGCAATTAATACAATGTACAACTACTCAGAGGACTTTTGGTGAAAGTGTTCACTGTTGCTGGGGGCAAAAATGTCACAAAATTGTATATAGACCGCCTTACTTTAATCAAGCCGTCAATGTGTTTACCAATCTTCTAAACTACTTGACTACTAGAAAATGTGTGCCTGATTTTTTGGTTTGGTTTTGTTATAAAACACCAAACCTTGATAAAGTAAAGATATTTAAATTCAAACAAACTTAGTACATTTTTTTTGTTTAGTATCTGCTCAATTGTTTGTTTTTTTTAATAATAGGTCCAAAAATTAAAGCTCTAAATTCAAATTTTAATCAATTTTTTTAAACTAAATAATTTTAAATTATTAATAAAAAATAGGTTATTCAACTGCAATCTATGCGTTGCTACCAAACAAAAAGATTTTGGTTTAGTTCAAGTAACTTTACTTTGCACTTCTGGTGAAAATTAATTAATTTGTGTGTTTTTACTTGTCCTTTAATTTGTCTATCTATTTGTAAAAAAGATTAGTGTAAGCAGTACTTTTAGAAACAAAACTATTTTTTGTTTTTAGTTGCATAAAAAAAATGAAACTTTTTAGCTAAATTTGTTAAAACCATAAAAATTTTTTTTGTAGTTAGTTGTCATTCGTTAAATTACTAACAAAAATAAAAATGAAAATTACAATTTTTATCGTCTTTCTAATGTGCTTTCGTAAGTTATGTGCAAATTTAAAAAAACAAAATATTTAAACTTTTTTTAATTTTAGAAAGCACTTCTGCTGATGGCGGTAAGAGCTCCTGCGGCGACTGGGAGCAGTACAAGGACGAGCACTGCTACAAACTCTTCGACAGTCTAGTGTCTTTCAGCGACGCGGAGAAAGTCTGTCAGACGAACAACAGCTCAATGGTGTCAATTCACTACGCAGAGGAGCAAGCCTTCCTGAGCAACTTCATTTTCACTAAAAAGAAAATCGTCGACAGTGTGTGGATTGGCGCCCGGTACGCAGGTAATGGTCTCTATCAATGGGAAGACCACAGTCAGCTAACCGTACAAAGGTACAGCAACTGGGCGCCGGGCTTCCCCAAAAACCTCACCGACCACTGCGTGGAGATGCTCGCCGAGGAGGGCGCCAGTCTGGGCCGGTGGTTCGAGGAGCGGTGCGCCAAGCGGAACATGGTCGTCTGCCAGCGGGCGCCGCCCACCTCGATGACCTCACTTGCAGAGGCGGTCTTCCAGCTGAGGCACAACTCGGCGCAAATGCTCACCAGACTGGAGGAGGCGGAGCGGAAGGTGGCCCAGCTGGCGAAGGAAAGCCTTCCGCTGGGGTTCATCTACGTCCAACTGCCCAAGGACAAGGCCCCCGTGAGCTGTGGCCCAGTATGACCTGGGCGGATGTCTCCGCAGACTATGAGGGCGTCTTCTTTCGAGTTGTGGGCGGGGATGCGGCCAGCTTTGGACAGCTGCAACCGGGAAACGCCCCTCGACTGGGGACAGTCCACGTCAGCTACGGTGGTGATAATTTAATTAAGGAATCGCATTCGAGCCCCTTCAACTTGACCGTTCCCGCCAGTGGCTGGAGTGACGGTATTCATACCGGTGGCGATGAGGGTTCTACTCGCTATTACATGAACTTCCGGCTCACCGATGGTGTTGCTGAGGTACGGCCAAAGAATATGGCCGTCAAGGTGTACAAGCGGACTGCATAAAATTGGGTTGTGCTGGGTAACAAAAGCAAATACTATTTTTATTGCCCATTGTACTTGCAAAAGTTAATAATAATAAAACTGTCTGTCTGTTTGGTGATTTTGAACAAACACAAAATTGAGATCAATAAGTAAAATTTATTGTTTTGCAGATATGATTTTGTGATTTTTAATTAAAAACAAAAATCAAATCTTTGTTTAGTATAAAAGTTTTTTTGTTGTTGATTATTTAAGTACGGTTTTTCTTAAATGCAAACAAAGTTATTAAAAACAAAATGAAACGAGTTTTATTTTTGGCGTTTACCTGTCTAATAACTTGGGGTAATGTTTTTGTCTAGTTGTTATCAAATTAAATTTTTAAAATAATTTTTGTTTTACAGATAAAGTTTTTGCCGTTGACAACACTGCTCTTTGTGGCGATTGGGAGCAGTACAAAGATGAGCACTGCTACAAACTCTTTGACGGTGTGCAGGCATACAGTGATTCAGAAAAAATTTGTCAATCTAATAACGCTTCTATGGTGTCGATTCACTACGCTGAAGAGCAAAACTTTTTAAGAAATTACATTTTTACTAAAAAGAAAGCAGTTGACAATGTGTGGATCGGCGCCAAGTACCTCGGAAATAAGTTGTATCAGTGGGAAGATGGCAGCCAGCTAAGCGGAAACGGGTACAGCAACTGGGCAGCTGGAAGTCCTAAAAATCTAACTGATCACTGCGTTGAGATGCTGGCCGATGAAGGCCCATCAATGGGAAAGTGGGCTGATGAACGCTGTGAAAAGAGAAACATGGTCGTCTGTCAGCGAATGCCGCCTATGTCGGTTCAGTTGATAGCGGCAACGGTGATCGAGTTGAAGCACAGTTTGCAGCAGATGACAAGTACTTTGGCAGAAAATAAAAAAGAAATTGCTGCAACAATTCCCATTGGTTTCACCTACGTTCAACTGCCCAAGGATAAGGCGCCCAGTGAGTTGTGGCCCAGTATGACTTGGGCGGATGTTTCCAAAGACTATGAGGGCGTCTTCTTTCGTGTTGTGGGCGGTGATGCGGCTAGTTTTGGACAGGTGCAACAGGGAAATGCCCCGCGATTAGGAACAGTTCACAGCACTTTTAGTGGAAAAGATGATATTAAAAATTATCGTAGTCCTCCTTATAATTTAACTATTCCAAAAAGTGGCTGGAGTGACGGAACTTTTACCGGGAGCTACACTGGCTCTAACTACTACTACATGAACTTCAAACTCACCGACACTGGCGAGGTGCGACCAAAAAATATGGCTATTAAGGTTTACAAACGAACTGCCTAACTTTGTGTTGATTGTTTTAAAAAATAATAAGTTGTTTTGTTTTATAAAATGAACGTTGTTTCAAAAACTAATAACGATGCAAACATGTACTAAAACTTGTAAACGATCGTAACTAAATTGATAGTTTAAGTGTTTGCAAAATTAGTTGGAAAACTGCAAATATGTTATCAGCCTATCCCTAAAAAAAATGATTTTTCTCCCTCTGTTTCTCTTCACGCACATTTTTTGCTCTACAAATTACACCGTTAGAGATATCAAGATGAGGTTTTCACCAGTATAACGAGATAAATGGCATCTTTCTAATGATACCAAACTCGAGATGATCAGATAACCGGAAGTGCCTTATCTGATCATAGTCACTTTTTAAAACTGCCATATTAAATACTAAATGAACTCCGATAAGATTTTTGATTACACCATTGGATTCCTCGCCCCTTAATTGGTCTGTGCCTAAATAGGCTTTTCTCAAAACCTTATAGTTTACCAGAAAACCCAAAAAGTTTGGAACGTTGTCTGTTGCTATGCGCCGCTGGCTTTTGTTGCCAAGCGCGCGCATCGTTATCGCGGCAGCGGCAGTACTGGCTCAGACTGTGCGCGCTCGCTGCCGCTGTTTTCGGCCTGGGCTGCAGTGCAGGGGGCTCTTAAAGCAGTGGTCCAATGTGTAAATAGCCAACGCTAAACAGTGTGCCGAGAGCGCGTCGACACAGCGAGCGCTCTGAAGCGCGTCTTTCCTCAATGCGCAGTAGACGGCGAAGCGCGCTGCCAATCAACAAGAAGGATCGTTTGGATCCTAACCTAACCAGAAATGCACCCACCCACCCTAGGAAGGAAGCAGTGGTCGTCCGAGTTTAACCTGACAACGCCCGCCGCCGCGCCTCTCTAGTCCGGCGCGGCCTCCGCCGCGCCGGCTTATCTTAAAAATCTACTTGGATAGCCGGACTGTGGACGGAAGGCCAGAAGTACTCTGAACGGCCCCCCCCCCCCCCCCCCCCCCCCGACCCTACCCTCAACTAACCTAAAATAATCTAAAAAAATCAAAAACAAATCATCAACAGCTGTGAAACGTTTTGGAACAGTGCATGTTTACTTCCAATGCTCTAAGCCAGTGCTGTCAAAATAGTCGATTGGCCCACTGCTTTAACAGCCCCCAGTGCAGTCAGAAAGCACAGGCTGTAAGGGGGAGCACAGCCCAAGGGGGGCCTTTGCCAGCCGTCCACTGCAGAGACACGATTTTGATAAACGATTTTAATAACTAAGCAAACTTTAATCTGATTTTTGACTACACCATTGAATTCCTCGTCTTTAAATTAGTCTATGCCTAATTTGGTCTGTCTCTAAACCTTATAGTTAACCAGAAAACCCAAAAAGTTTGGAACGTTGTTTTTTGTTTTGGCTGATTTTGCGCTGTTTTGGCAGTTGTGCGCAGGCGCGTGCTGCTATCGCAGCAGCTGCACTGCTGGCGGCTCAGCCTGTGCGCTCTCGCTGCCGTTCTCGCCGTTCTTGCTGCTACCGCTGCAGTTGTCGCCTCTCTCGGCCTGGGCTACCGGGGGAGCACAGCTGTTGCGGGGAAAACAGTGAACTGTCCAGGGCGGCGAGGTCTGACGTGACTTGGCCGTTGTCAACGACCGACGACGAGGGTCTCGCGAGCGCAGCGAGCGAGGCCCGAGGAGGAGGGCGTTGACAGCGGCCAAGTCACGTCAGGGTGAGCCGCCGGCCCAGACATGAATGTATGTTAGCGGTGCACAGATAAAAACGGCGAGGTCTGGCGTCACTTGGCTCACCAAAAACGCCCGCCGACGAGGGCCTCGCGAGCGGAGCGAGCGAGGTCCGAGGTGAGCCGTTGCTTAACTGATTCAATTTTTTAACCAAGATTTTGATTTTGAAAAAAATAAGAGAGCACAACTGTGCAAAAAAAGTAGAAGGCCACAGCCCAAAGCGGCGAGGTCTGACGACACTTGGGCACTGTGAACGTCCACCGACTCGGGTCTCGCGAGCGGAGCGAGCGGGGCCCGAGTCGGTGGGCGTTCACAGTGCCCAAGTGTCGTCAGGGTGAGCCGCTGGCCAAACTTTTAAGAAATGTTAGCGGTGCACAGTTAAGGTAGGAGTGAGCGAAGCGAGCTCGACTGAGCCCTTGTTTTTCTATTAAAAAAATTACTTTTTAATCATTTTGATTAAAAATTGTTAATAAGGTTAACGCATACAACAATTTTGATTTAGATAAGCAAAGTAACAATTAGCTGTTTGTGCAATCCAATTTTTAATGCGTTGTACAAGTTTTTTTAAATTTTAAAAAACTTTTATAAAAAATAATAAAAACTTAAAATGACTTTTATTTGTGCAGCAACATTTTTTGCACTGTTCGTGCTATTTGGTATGTAAAATTAAATAAAACAAAAGTTTAAAAAACAAACAAATTATTTTTTAGAAAACTCAGCTGCCTTTGCCAGTGATACTTTTCCTTGCGGCGACTGGGAGCAGTACAAGGATGAACATTGCTACAAACTGTTTGACGGTCTAGTGTCGTACAGTGACGCAGAGAAAGTCTGCAGCACGCACAATAGCTCATTGGTGTCGATTCACTACGCAGAAGAGCAAGCTTTTTTAAAAATCTACATTTTTACTAAAAAGAAAATCGTCGACAATGTGTGGATTGGCGCAAAGTACGTTGGAAATAGGCAGTTTAAATGGACAACAGACAACAGCACCCTGAGCGGCTACAGCAACTGGGCAAATGGAAGTCCTAAAAACCTGGCTGATCACTGCGTGGAGATGCTGGCCGATGTAGGCCTGGAGGGTAAATGGGCCGAGGGGCGGTGCGCAAGGGGCAACCGAGTCGTCTGTCAGCGGATGCCACTCCCCTCGATTGGCCAACTCGCCCAGGAGCTCATCGAACTGAAACACATTCTTGCGCAAACGGTCAGCAGATTGGCGAAAACAGAGAGCAAACTGGAAAATGCCGAGAAAGTTCTGAACGGCAAAATTGCCGAAGTGGAAAAGGCTGCAGAGCAGAGGTTGTCTCAGGTTGTTAACAGTCTAACTGAGACAAAGAAAGAGGTGGTTCAGTTGAAAAAAGAAAGCATTCCCCTGGGTTTCATCTACATTCAACTGCCCAAAGATAAAGCGCCCAGTGAGCTGTGGCCCAGTATGACCTGGGCGGATATCTCCAAAGACTACGAAGGCGTCTTCTTTCGAGTTGTGGGCGGAGATGCGGCCAGTTTTGGACAACTGCAACAGGGAAATGCTCCCAGACTGGGGACAGTTCACGCCACGTACAATAATAATAATGTTATTAATACTAATCGTGGTCTTCCATATAATTTAACTATTCCAGCGAATGGTTGGAGTGACAACATTTTTCTGGCGGAAATGGTGGTTCAGATTTCTTCTACATGAACTTTAAACTGACCGACATTGGCGAGGTGCGACCAAAAAATATGGCTATTAAGGTTTATAAACGGACTGCATAGTTTTGTTGTTAAGAAAATTATCATTATTAAATGTATTTTCAAAAGTTATTATTGTTTGTTTTTAATCTTAGAAACGCAACAATTAAAATCAATAAATAAAAATTATAACATGTTTGATATGGTTTTTTTGTATTTAATTACAAAAAATGATGCATTTTGTAAAGTATATTAATTTTGTTGTAATCAATAAAATACAACTTTTGTTAAACGCAAACCAAATTCTGTTTTAAAAATGAAACTTGTTTTAGTTTTAGTTTTTTCTTGTTTTATACATTGGGGTAGTTCTTTGTGTAATTACATTATCAAAATTAATTTTAAAAAATAATTTTGTTTTGCAGATATTGTTCTTGCTGCTGCTGACATTTCTCCCTGCGGCGACTGGGAGCAGTACAAAGATGAACACTGCTACAAACTGTTTGACGGCTTACGGTCGTTCAGTGATTCAGAAAAAATTTGTCAGTCAAACAACGCCACTTTAGTGTCCATTCACTACGCTGAAGAGCAAAATTTCCTGACCAACTACATTTTTACAAAAAAGAAAGTGGTTGAAAATGTATGGATTGGCGCCCGGTACGCTGGTAACGGACTGTATTATTGGGAAGATCACACTCAACTATCCGGTGGTTACAGCAACTGGGGAGCTGGTTTTCCAAAAAATCAAATTGATCACTGTGTGGAGATGCACGCTGAAGAGGGCTCAGTGGGCCAGTGGTTTGAGGAACGATGTGCAAAGCAAAACATGGTCGTTTGTCAACGAGCGCCACAAACTTCACTCAAACTGCTCGCTGAGACTGTCCTTGAGTTGAAGCACAGTTTGCAGCAAGTTGTCAGCAAAATGGAAAAGGAAATCAGTAAACTAAAAAATGAAAGCATTCCCATTGGTTTCATCTACGTTCAGCTGCCCAAAGACAGGCCTCCGACTGAACTGTGGCCCGCTCTCACTTGGCAAGACATTTCTGAAAACTATAAAGGCGTTTTCTTTCGCGTAGTGGGAGAAAACGCCGCCAGTTTTGGTCAGGTGCAACTAGAAAATACTCCTCGGCTTGAAACTGTTCAAATCGGTGATAGTAGTCATGTTTTAAAAACAAGCATATGGAGCCCCAAATAATTTGACCATTCCAAAAACTGGATGGAGTGACGGTATATTTACCGGTATTTATTCAGCTAGTGGCACTAATTACTACATAAATTTTAAACACACTGACATTGCCGAAGTGCGACCAAAAAATATGGCTATCAAAGTGTACAAAAGAACTGCATAACTTGGTTGTACTGTTATAAATTAAAATAAATGTAATAAAATAATAACAAATGTACATCTTTAAAAACTATTATTTGTTTTTAAATCTTAGAAACAAAAAAATTTAAACAAAAATTTATTTTTTATAAGATAGTTACAAAATTAAAGATAAAAGTAAACAAACAAAATTCTTTGATTTGAGTATAAAAATGGTTTTGTTTTTTTAATTTTTTGTGCAGTTTTATTTTTTAGTTTTTTTTCACTTTTAACATGAAGTTTGTTTTAGTTGTCGTTTTAGTTTTTCTATTAAACTGGGGTGAGTATTCTTTTTCTTGAAAATAAAAACAATAATTTAACAAAATAATTAAACAGAGTTCACATTTGGTGCTGAAAACGGTGCCCCCTGTGGCGACTGGGAGCAGTACAAGGACGAGCACTGCTACAAACTCTTCGACGGCGTAGTGTCCTTCATGACGCGGAGAAGGTCTGCCGGACGAACAACAGCTCAATGGTGGCAATTCACTACGCAGAGGAGCAAGCTTTCTAAACCACTACATTTTTACCAAGAAGAAAGCAGTGGACAATGTGTGGATCGGCGCAAAGGAGGTCGGAAGGGGGCAGTTCCAGTGGGCGGCGGACCACTCCCTGATGGCCGCCGGAGGGTACACAAATTGGGCGGTGGGGAGTCCCAAAAATCATTCTGACTACTGCGTGCAGATGAGCGGCGACCCGGACTCGGTGGGCAGGTGGGCGGATGAGCCGTGCGCCCGCAAGAATCTGGTCGTCTGCCAGCAACTGCCGCTGCCCTCCGTTCAGCTGCTGGCCAGTGCGGTGATCGAGCTGAAACACGCCCTGGCGGACACTAAAGCGGAGCTTGCTCAGCTGAAGAAGGACACGGCGATGGCCATTCCCCTGGTTTCACCTACGTCCAGCTGCCCAAAGATAAGGCGCCCAGTGAGCTGTGGCCCAGCATGACCTGGACGGATATCTCCAGTAGCTACGAGGGCGTCTTCTTTCGTGTAGCCGGCGGAGAGGCGGCCAGCTTTGGTCAGGTGCAAGAGTACAATGCGCCTCGGCTGGAGACAATTCACGTCGACTTTGCGGGGAAGAACCCGATGCTGACGCAGCACTTTTCTCCCTACAACCTGTCCCTTCCCGGTGACTAGCTGGAGTGACGCTATTCACACCGGCTCTTCTGCTTCAGGGAACTACTTTTTCATGAACTTTAAGCACACTGACGTTGCTGAGGTGCGGCCGAAAAATATGGCTATTAAGGTGTACAAACGGACTGCATAGTTTGGTTGTTAAAAGATTTTTATCATTATTAAATGTATTTGCAAAAATTATAACTGTCTGTTTTTGAATCTTAGAAACGCAAAAATTAAAATCAATAAATGAGAATTTTTAACAGATCTAATTTATTTTTTTTGTATTTAGTTACAAAAAATGATAAATTTTTGTAAAGTATATAAATTTCTTTTATGATTAATAAAAAACAGTTTTTGTTAAACGCAAACAGAATTTTGTTTTAAAAATGAAACTTGTTTTATTTTTAGCCTTTTCCTGTTTTATACTTTGGGGTAACGTTTTAGTCTATTTTTTATCAAATTAAATTTTAAAATATTTGTTGTTTTACAGATAATGTTTTTGCCGTTGACAACACTGCTCTTTGTGGCGATTGGGAGCAGTACAAAGATGAACATTGCTATAAACTGTTTGAAACAATGCAACCGTACAATGATTCAAAAAAAATTTGCTAATTAAACAACTCCACTTAGTATCAATTCACTACGCTGAAGAACAAAATTTTCTGACCAACTACATTTTTACAAAAAAGAAAGTGATTGAAAATGTGTGGATTGGCGCCCGGTACGTTGGTAACAAACTGTTTTATTGGGAAGATCACACTCAACTAACCGGTGCTTACAGCAACTGGAGAGCTGGTTTTCCTAAAAATTTAAATGATCATTGTGTAGAACTGCACGCTGAAGAAGGTTCAGTAGGCAAGTGGTTTGAGGAACGATGTGCAAAGAAAAACTTGGTCGTCTGCCAAAAGGCGCCGGAAACTTCATTAAAATGCTTGCTGAGACTGTCCTTGAGTTGAAGCACAGCCTGTTGCAAACAATCAGCAGACTGACAGAAACTGAAAATGAGCTTATAAAGACTAAAAAAGTTATGATTCAAAACTCAAACACTCTTGTTGAAACAAAAAAAGAATTGGAGCAGTTAAAAAAGGAAAGCATTCCAATGGTTTTGTTTATGTTCAGCTGCCCAAAATAAGCTCCAACTGAACTGTGGCCTACTTTAACATGGAAGATATTAGTGCCGAGTATGAAGGTGTCTTTTTCGCGTAGTGGGAGGTGGTGCCGCCAATTTTGGTACAATTCAAATTGGAATGCACCGCGCTTAGAAATGGTACATATGGACAATCAAGATAATAAAATAGGTAAAGCTCACGGAGAAGGTATCAATTTAACGATTCCCGCCTCTGGTTGGAGTGAAGGCATATATACTGGCTCAAGTGACGGTTGAATTAGCATTTATGTAAATTTCAAGCTTTCAAGCATAGCCGAAGTGCGGCCCAAGAACATGGCTATAAAAGTGTACAGAGCGAACTGCATAGCTTGGTTGTATAAGTAAATGTAAAAATGCTATCAAATGTACATGTTTTAAAATTATTGTTTGTTTTTAAATCTTGGAAACACAAAAATTTACACAAAAAGTTATTTTTTATAAGATAGCTACTAAATTAAAGCTAAAAGTAAACAAAAAAGTTATTTAAATTGAGTATAAAAATGATTTTATTTTTCAATTTTTGTGCAATTTTATTTTTGCAGTTTTTTCACTTTTAACATGAAGTTTGTTTTAGTTGGCGTTTTGGCTTTTTTAGTAAACTGCGGTAAATATTTTTTAAAATAAAAACAATGATTTAACAAAATAATTAAACAGAGGTCACCTTTGGCGCTGAAAACGGTGCCCTTTGCGGCGACTGGAAGCAGAAGGACGAGCACTGCTACAAACTATTTGACGAGTTCAAATCGTACAATGACGCGAAGAAACTTTGCAGCACCAACAACTCAACTTTCGTGTCAATTCACTACGCAGAACAGCAAAACTTTCTGAGCGATTACATCTTTACCAAACGGAGGGAGGACGACAATGTGTGGATTGGCGCCCGGTACGCCGGTGATAAGCTGTACAAGTGGGAGGATCACAGCACTGTACAGGGGTACAGCAACTGGGCGTCAGGAAATCCAAAGAACCTGAGTGATCATGCGTGGAGATGCTGGCCGATGAAGTCTGCAGGGAAAGTGGGCCGAGAGGTGTGAAAGGCGAAACGTCGTCCTGTCACGAATGCAGTGACTCCTTCGGCTACTGGGCGAGACGAGGTTGAGCTGAAAGCACGCCCTCCAGAATACGGTCACTGCAGTTAGCGGAAACTAAAAAGGATTTGCTCAGCTAAAGAAAGCGAACCATAACAATTCTGTCGGTTTCATCTACGTTCAGCATGCCTAAAGACAAGGGCCCCGGTGAGTTGTGGCGGTATGACTGGAACGGACGTCAGCGCAGAGTACGAGGGCGTCTTCTTTCGCGTTGCCGGCGGAAATGCAGCAAGTTTTGGCAAGGTGCAGGATATAATGCCCCTCGACCTAGAATGGTTAATTCAAGCGAAGAGAATACTGATGTCATAAATAAGGTTCATTCTGAATCTCCTTTATATGACCATTTCCAGTAACAGGTTGAGTGAAGCAATTTACACTGGTAGAAATGGTGGTGCAAGTCGCTATTTTATGAATTTTAAACACAGCGACATTGCCGAGGTGCGGCCAAAAAATATGGCAGTCAAGGTGTACAAACGAACTGCTTAGCAGTTTGGTATGTATTTTTGGTGTTTTTTGTCAAACAAATTTGTTAATTTTAGATTTTACTGTCCTTAACTAAAACTGTTTAATAAAATGAAACCATTTGATGAAAACCATTTGTTGAACCTTAGAGATGTAAAAATGTGCAGTAAAAAATTTGTAGCATTATCAAGCTAAAGCTTATTGTTTTTAATCCATTTGTTGTTAATCATTTCCATAGAAAAGATTTGCTATTAGAGCTTAAAACTTGTTAAATGAGACAAATAGCACAAGTGTTCATACATTTTAATCAATCTAAAACGTAACAAAAGTTGTTTGCGTATATAAATTTAGCCTGGTTTTCACTCTTTTATACCATAAACTTTTTTTATAATAATAAAAGTTATTTTATATATTTAAAAATGAATTTTATATGTGCAACAACGATTTTAGTTTTTTTAGTTTATTTTGGTAAACAATTAAAACTTAACAAAAATGTTTAACATTAATAACTTTTTATTTTTTAGACAACTCAATTGCCATTGCTAGTAATATTTTTCCCTGTGGCGACTGGGAACAGTACAAAGATGAACACTGTTACAAACTGTTTGACGGCTTACGGTCGTTTAATGATGCTGAAAAAATGTGCATACAAACAACAGCTCAATGGTGTCAATTCACTACGCGGAGGAACAAAATTACCTGAAAAACTACATTTTTACCAAAAAGAAATCTGTTGACAATGTGTGGATTGGCGCAAAATTTAACTCAACAAACAAACAGTTTAGATGGGCAGACAACAGCACTCTAAACGGATACAGCAACTGGGTTGCAGGAAATCCTAAAAATTTGGCTGATCACTGCGTTGAAATGTTGGCAAATGAAGGCTTAGAAGGTAAATGGGCTGAAGATCGATGTGCAAGAGGCAACCGAGTCGTTTGTCAACGAATGCCACTGCCATCTATTTTGGAGATCTTTCGGACGGTGATTGAGCTAAAACACAGTCTGCAGCAGACTGCTAGTAAACTGGCAAAAACGGAAAGTAAATTGGAAAAAACTGAAAAAAATCTAGTTGAAACAAAGAAAGAGTTGCTTGAAAACTGAATAAAGAGATCATTCCCATTGGTTTTATCTACGTCCAACTGCCCAAGGATAAAGCGCCCAGTGAGCTGTGGCCCAGTATGACCTGGGCGGATATCTCCAAGACTATGAGGGCGTCTTCTTTCGGTTGTGGCGGTGATGCGGCCAGTTTTGGACAGTGCAACATGGAAATGCCCCTCGATGGGCACAGTCACAGCAGTGAGGAGATAATTGAATTAACACTTTCGTGGGTCCCTATAATTAACTATTCCAATGAGTGGCTGGAGTGACAGCATTCGTACTGGTTGGATGGTGGTTCATCCTTACTACCATAAATTTCAAACTCACCGACACCGGCGAAGTGCGACCCAAAAAACATGGCCATCAAGGTTTACAACGAACTGCTTAGAATGCTTTCTGTTTGCCCAACTAGCACTAGATTGAGTCAAAACGCAAAAATCTAAAAGTTTAGCAATTACAACTACGCACACCAGACTGCGCCACGTTTTACACAACTAAATTATCATTTTTACACAAATAAAAAAAACTGTAAATTTTTATAGTAAAAAAATCAAATTAAAATTTTAAAACACAACAAATGCAAAACATAATCATCAAAAAGTAAAAAATAGTCACAAAACTAACTAATTAGTTACAGGACACTTCAACAACCTCACCTTCTTCACCCACATCACCACCATCATTTTTACTTTCATTTTCTTTTTTCATTATCTCCTCTCCTTCCCCTTCTTGCTCATCATCAAAAGCCGATGGCTGCTTTCCTCGTTCAATGGCGGCTCCACATATGACACTCTCTGCTTGATCTGGTCAAT